>CAWUFW010009983.1:712500-736347 GCA_963921515.1 Calotriton arnoldi | reverse complement strand
GCTTCTGTCTAGTAGTTTGTCTATTTTCAAGAGGGAAGATTTTGTGTTTTTGAAGATGGTTCTTGAGCATGTAATTCGGTTAAGATTCGTGGTGAGGAGGGTTGCCGGAGGATATATTTCTCAATGTCAAGCCATACAGGGGTGTATCCTGCTGGAGATGTCAGCCAATGAGAGCCCTGTTTTGCAAGGAAAGCCGACTGGTAACGCTTAAAATCAGCTAGATTAACCCCACCTAGCCGTTTGGGAAGCCTGAGTTTCTTCATGCTGATTCTTGCCTTCTTCCCTTTCCATAGGAAGTTCGAGAGTAGTATGTTTAGTTTGTGATGGAAATCCTCAGATAAAACGAGGGGCAGCATTGTTATCAGATAATTCACCAAGGGGGAGACCATCATTTTTATGGTCTCGATTCTGCCCCACCAAGTTATGAATCTGGGTGACCAAGCATCCAATAATGTTTTGATCTTCTCCAGTGTTTTAGTTTCGTTATGTTGGAGTGTCTCCAGTATAGTCGAGCAGAATTCGATCCCCAGGTATTTAATGTGGTTCGGTTGCCATGTAAGGCCCGAATTGCCTAGCATTTCACGCGTACTATGGACATTAAGGGGTTTGACCTCAGATTTATCGCGATTGAGTTTGTATCCAGAGTGTCTAGAGTATGCGTCTATCGTGTCCATCAGGGCTTTAATGGAATTTTCCGGGTTTTCCGTGACGATCAATATGTCGTCCGCGTATGCGGCTAATTTTACTCGCGTGTCGCCAAAGAGAACCCCGGTAATGTCCTTATGGTGCTTAATATCTTGGATCAATGGCTCTAGTGCTAGGAGGAAGAGAGCCGGTGAGAGGGGGCAGCCCTGTCTAGTTCCTTGTTCTAAATGGAATGACTCCGACAGGGAGCCATTAATGGCAATCCGGGCAGTCGGGTTAGAGTATAAGGCCATAACCATGGAAATGAATGGCTCACCTAGGTTGAAAATTTGCATACATTGTTTCAGGAACTGCCATGATACTCTATCGAACGCCTTTTCCGCGTCTAGTGTGATAGCAATTAGGGGGGCAGGAACGCTCTTGGCCCTTTCTAAGATGTGACATAGGAGTCTAGTATTGTCATTAGACATACGGTGTTTGAGAAATCCCACCTGTGAGTTGATGATTAAAGTGGGAAGAAATTTATTTAACCTATTTGCTAGGATTTTGGCATAAATCTTGCAATCTACATTTATTAAGGAAATTGGCCGATAGTTTTTGGGTAGGAGCGGATCTTTGCCTTCCTTGGGTATGACAATGATGTTAGCTTCCCTCATTGAATTAGTGATGCTCCCCTCATTGACTACAGAGTTGAAGAGCCTATTTAGGGTCGGTTGAAGCGAAGTGCTGAATTCTTTATAGAAAGAGGCAGAGAAGCCGTCTGGCCCTGGAGCTTTGTTACTTTTAAGTGTTTTTATTGCCGATGATACCTCTAAATCCGAGATAGGTGCCCCCAGCTTTGATTTATCTGTACTTGAGAGTTTTGGGAGGTCTAATGACTGCAAGTATTGTTCGCAGGCATCTGAGTCAATTGTTAAGCTGTTACTATAGAGGTCCTTGTAAAACATTTGGAAGGTATCCAAGATTTCGCTATGTTTGGTGTGGGTAATGTTTTTGGTATCTTTGATTGAGGAAATGGTAAACTGTCTCTGTTTATGCTTGAGGTAAGAGGCCAATAGTTTTCCCGCCTTGTTGCCCTCACAAAGTTGGAGCGCCTTGAATTTATTAATCCAAACACCAGCCCTTCTGCTCATAATAGTGTTATATTCGTATTTCTTTTTAGTTAGCACGTTAAGGACAACCTGATCCTCCACCCTTTCCGAGTGCTTTTTTTCCAAGGTCTTAATCTCACTTTCTAGATTTTTTAGTTCTAGATTTAATTTTTTATTTATTTGGGCTTTAATTCCGATAATAACGCCCCTAATGGTGGCTTTAAGAGCGTCCCAGAAGGTAGATGTGGGGATCTCTGGGAGATCATTCGTCTCTATATATTCTTTAATCGCATTGTCAATTTTCACTTTGTTTACAGGGTCTGCCAAGATTTCGTCGTTAAAGCGCCATCTCTTCGGGGGCGATGTGGGGTGAGTGCCTGCAAGTGTGGTGTGTATACATGAGTGGTCGGATATAAGAATCGGGGCTATATCCGTTTGATCTAGGTAGTGTGTAAATGTGGAGGATATTAAAATATAGTCTATTCTAGAATAGGAGTTATGGGGGGCTGAATAAAAGGTGTAGTCTCTTGTATCAGGGTGCTGTAGGCGCCAGGTATCTTTCAAGTTGAATCTAGCACAGATTCTACGCAATATGTTGTGCGATCGAGACGTGTGAAATTTGCACTTTGATTGTCTATCCAGGAGGGGGTCTAGTGGCATATTAAAGTCCCCACCCACCACAAGAAGATCGTCCTGGGGTAAACTTTCAATGGTATTCGAGACCGTTTCCCAGAATTGGGGTTCATCTGAGTTTCGGCCATATATATTGACCACATGAATAAGGTCCTCTCCCCTTTGTAGGTGTGTGATTAGCAATCTGCCTTCGTCATCGTGTGTATGGGAAATAAGTGAAATGTTTGATTTTTTGGCGATAAGGGTGATAACTCCTTTTCTTTTGTAGATCGCCGGTGAGGAGGCAAAATGAGAAATCCAATTGTGTTTGATGAAGCTTACGTCCTCTCTGGACAATTTTGTTTCTTGTAGAAGAATAACGTCTCCCTTAGTTTTTGCTAAATAATCGAAGATTTTCCTACGTTTCATCGGGTGATTCAGGCCCTTAACATTTAGCGATACGATGTTAAGATCCTCTGTAAACGTTTTGTGCTGAGACATCGAATGGGCTCATGGATCACTGTAGTGTTGGTTAGAGCTATGGTGTGGGAATGATAGTGTCGGGCGATATTTACGGGCTCCAATCTTTAAGAATGTGCTAATTGTAAGGAAATCTGTGCCTTGGTGTGTGCCTAACGTAACAAAAGAACATGGGTGAGACAATAAGTATAAGTATAAGCATAAGCATGAGCATAAAAAGAAGATAAACAAAATTAGAACAACCATTTCAATTTCTACCTCCACTCCTTCTTCCCCCTCTGCTTCCACCCACCCCTCCCTCCCCTCCCTCCCTCACTCCCCCAAACAATTCGAGTGCAGGGGCTGCGACGGCAGAACCGACTGTCGGCAGACCGGTAGGGGAATTGGCTATTGAATACTTAAGTACTTAGGGAACAAATACGGCATAATCAGTCTGCTCAAGGAGTTCTCCCAAGAAGGAAAAAATTACAGATTATCTTATCTGCTAAAACCCTTCCTAACAGGGCTATTACTTTAAAGGTTTTAAAGAACATATATAATGTGGTTTCAACAACTATGCTGAACCAAGTGGTCTCAACAAGACCCCACAAATTCGGCCTTAATACTAAGTATGAGAGCAAATATGGCAGAATCAAACTCAGGTTATCATTTCTGCTAAATCAGTAGCTGTCAGGGTTAATGCTTGGCATAACTGAGGGGCAAAACACCCAAGCTAGGGTAAAAAAGGATATCAAGCTTTCTTTTGTTGGAAAGTCCTGTACAATCAAATACAACTGAGGGGCAAAACACCCAAGCTAGGGTAAAAAGGATATCAAGTCTTTCTTTTGTTGGAAAGTCCTGTAGCAAGATCCATCTCTTGGGGCGGGGCCCCTTCAAGGTGTGACGCCAATTCCTGAGGGTCTGTGAAGATCATTGCTCTGCCATTCTCCATGATTCGAAACTTCGAGGGTCCAATGAATGAGAAAAGAATCTTCCTCTCTCTCAATTTGTCGCGTAGTTGGAGAAACCCCTTTCGTATGTCGACGGTGTCTTTAGAATAGTCCTGCGTGAAGGTGATCTTCCTACCCTCCCAAGTTACTTGGTGTGATTTCCTGGCATATGTTAGAATGGCTTCTGTGTGTTGGAAGCGGAGCGGTTTGCAAATCATCGGTCTGGTGCCAATTCTGTGCGGGTTGGTAAAGGTAGGAATTCTGTGCGCTCTATCCAGCTCCAAGCCGGGACTGAATTTTATCCCCATTATCATGGGGATCCATGATTCCAGGAAGGCCACACAGGACCCCGCGTCCTCCTCCGACTTTTATGGGATGCCAAAAATTCGTATGTTCCCTCTTCTATTTCTGTCTTCCAATTCTGCGTTCTGTTTTTTCAGAGTGTCGGTGACTTTATGGAGGTGCACCAATTCTTTGCAGGCTTGAGTCGTGATATCTTCTGTGGCACTTATTCTTTGTTCCGCATCTCCTAAACGCACATTCATCGTGTTCATGTCCGCTCTAATTGCCGTGAGTTCCATCTGCATGGCGTCTGTGTTCTGTTTTGTAGATTTTGCTAGGTCGTGGACATCCGCTAATTTTTTTAGTATCATTTCCATAGTACTGTGAATGTCTGGTTTGGCCTTAATAGGCGAATCTGAGGTGGTAGGATCTGGTTTGACCTTCTTAGTGTTCCTGTTTCTTTCCTCCGCCATTTCGACGTGTGTAGGCTCCACGTGGGTGAACTCTCTTATTTGCTACTTTTTCTTGTTGCTTTGTTTTGTTTTGTGTTGACTGTCCTTGTTTATCACCGTTAGTGCCACCTACAATATATCTATCCTGACGTTGGGCTATGTCTGGTTTACTTTGTCAGCATAGAGCACCCCTGATTACTTGGTTAAGCCTGGTTGAGCCTGGTTGAGCCTGTCTGAGCTCTCTGCATTCCCTGTAACAATGGTGAGGTGCTGTGAGATGCTGTAGTAATTATAGTGGTATCTATAGTGGCATCATACTTTTGTCCCTCCTTGAAGAAACAGCGCGCGTTTAGAGGTCTGCGTTGCCGGAGTTTGCCTGGGTGGTAGGCAAAGGGGTTTATAGCCTATCAGGCTGCTGCACAGGCAGTAGACTCAGGTGTTGTGTTGGGAAGTCATCTCATCTCTGCTGTCAAGGCAGGTATTAGGTAGTCCTGAAGAGGACAGTCAAGGTGCACAGAAGCTCCCATGTGCAATTGCTGGCTTTGTTGCTGATCTTACCAGCTGAGGCAGGAGCTGAGGCAGGAGCTGAGGCAGGGGTTAGGTGCACAGTTAGGTGCACAGAAGCTCCCACGTGCAGTTGCAGTTGCTGGCTTTGTTGCTGACTTTATCAGCTGAGGTAGGAGCTGAGGCAGGAGTTTAACTGAGGCAGGAGTTAACATAGAGTTAACAGAGAGGCGCGCTTCCTCGCAAACGTCAAGGGTGGTGTGTATCGCGCTGTGAAAGCCAAGCGCTGATCGTTTAAGATTAATAACGCTGAAAGTTGGCGGCCATGATAAGGTCAGGCAGAGCGTGGCGAGGCCCTCCCGTGCAGCTGTTGGTGTTAGGAGAGCGCTCTTACCAGCTCTTACCGGCTGATAGCAGGCATCCGGCTGATAGCAGGCATCGGCACCGGTGTTGGGTCGCGCTACTGGTTAGGCAACAGCTGGTCAGGCTCGGCTTTCCTTCATGTCGACCTTCGGCGCCATTTTGTGAACTCTGTCGGGCCCACGCTTTCCTCCTTAGAGAGCTTAAAGTGCTGCTTTCTCAGTTGCCATTCCGGTAATGTTGGACACAACTCGATCTCCGGCGTTTCATAACCAGGATCCCGGTGTTTGTCGTCGTCTTTATCACTGATTTGCGGCGTAATCCCCTTTCGGTTTGTCGAGCGGCGGAGCTAGGCAGCCATTCCCTCTGACGTCCAAGCCACGCCCCCAATTGAACTTCTATTTTAATCGGAACTTTATGAAATAATATTGTAATGCACATGCACTTTTTGGAGCAATTTGTACTTAGAGCAAAGAGAGTTTTTTTAGGAGAATTTGATGAATGAATTGTGCTGTATTTTTATTTTTGCTTTTATGGCCTTAATGGCCAAAATAAAGATTTTTTGACTGACTGACTGACATATTACGAAAGGTAAAATGCAGATAACTATTAACATTTTAATATCATGTTATCTGTGGAAAACACAACATGAAAGCTCGACTTGTTTTAAATGAAGACATAAAACAGAGGCCTTCAATATTTTATCATTTATAAATAGAATTTGATATTCACGACTACAGTGAGATATTCCAGAGCTACAATTCATTTTAGAGAGATCCGCAGCACTCCAGCTGCATTAGTATGCCGACGTCAAAGCGCTAATAGTTTAAAACTGCAATAATGCTTACTAATGTTCGTTCGTGGTTTCGTGGTAGGGGTTGGAGAGTTGTCGGTGGCGCTGGGGGAGGGTCAGCCCTGCGTTAATTATGTGACTCTTTTCTGAAAGGGATGGAAGAATGAATTAATAACAAGACACGCGGCGCCAATTCAGAGACTCCAACGAGGAACAGGACCTTTAATCCTCAGGATGTTGCCGAAAACCCTGGAAAGACATAGGCAAGAACTAGAGGAGGTCATAAAAGTCCACCGGCTGATAGCCGCAGCTCGACGCTCGGAGCACTTATTCGGCTGAATTTCCTCCTCCGCTCGTAATGCCAGATTTTGTACTTGATGGACTGCTGGTGGAGCAGCCTGCACTCAAGGTAACACGTGTTGCAGTTTGTAGAAAGGATCCTTCCAACGCCTTAGAACTGCTCTTACTAATTATAGAGAAGGGCTTTGCTTACTTATGGTATGTGTATGTGCCTTTTCAAATGTTCAAGGGTCTGTGGTTTTGTGTCCCTTTTCCGCACCAGTTAATATATTCCTTGGGGCGAGTTGAGTTAAACAAGAAAGTCCTTTTTATCATAGTTCGCATCGATGATGATGTGGTGTTTTCTGTCACCGAGAGCGGGTCTTCGCGCAGAGGCGATGCCTGGTTGCATCCTAAGCAGCAATTTGCTTTTTTTAGTATTGTTGATGGGTAGATGCGAGTGCACATACCACCACCTCATCAAGTCCGCCAAGAGAATCTCCTTCAAAGACCGCCTCGACAACAACGCACACAACAGCAAGGAGCTTTTCAACATCGTGAAGGAACTCTCCAACCCCAGCTCCAACACCAACGACATCCCGCCGTCGCAACCCCTGTGCGATTCCCTCGCCACCTTCTTCCACCGCAAGATCGCCGACATCCACGACAGCTTCAACACCCAGACAGCCCCAACTAAGATCGATGCACCAGACCCGCCGCACACCATCAACCACGACCCCCTGCCAGCCTGGGCCAGCGTGAACATCGAGGACACCATCAAGACCATGAGCACAATACACTCCGGCTCCCCGTCAGACCCTTTCCCGCACCACATCTTCAACAAAGCCAGCAGCTCCATCGCACCCCACCTGTGCAACGTCATCAATCTCTCCTTCGAGACCGCGACCTTCCCAGAGAGCTGGAAACACGCAGAGATCAACGCCCTACTCAAAAAACCCAAGGCGGACCCGAGAGACCTCAAGAACTTCCGGCCCATCTCCCTGCTTCCGTTCCCAGCCAAGGTCATCGAGAAGATCGTCAACAAACAGCTAACCCGATACCTCGAAGAAAACAGCATCCTGGACCCATCCCAATCGGGGTTCCGCAGCAACCACAGCACTGAGACTGCCCTCATCGCCGCCACCGACGACATCAGGATCCTGCTGGACAACGGTGAGACCGCAGACCTCATCCTGCTGGACCTCTCCGCCGCCTTCGACACTGTCTGCCACCGCACTCTACGCGCACGCCTCCACGACGCAGGGATCCGAGACAAGGCCCTGGAATGGGCCACCTCCTTCCTCGCCAGCAGAACCCAGAGAGTCCGCCTCCCACCATTC
The DNA here is from genome assembly GCA_963921515.1 of Calotriton arnoldi. Lineage (NCBI taxonomy): Eukaryota > Metazoa > Chordata > Amphibia > Caudata > Salamandridae > Calotriton > Calotriton arnoldi. Next base: position 728,580 of record CAWUFW010009983.1, on the reverse strand, counting down.
CGATCCGAAGCCTCCGAGATCATCTGCGGCGTACCCCAGGGATCGTCCCTCAGCCCAACACTGTTCAACATCTACCTGGCACCGCTCGCACGCATCGCCAGACAGCACGACCTCAACATAATCTCCTACGCCGACGACACTCAACTGATCCTCTCCCTCACCAAGGACCCCCTCGCCGCCAAATCCAACCTCCATGAAGGAATGAAGGCCGTCGCCGATTGGATGAAGATCAGCCGACTAAAACTGAACACGGAGAAGACAGAGGTCCTCATCCTCGGCTCCAACCCCTCAGCCTGGGACGACTCCTGGTGGCCAACGACGCTGGGAGCAGCCCCGACACCCACCGACCACGCACGCAACCTGGGAGTCATCCTCGACTCAACGCTCTCCATGGCCAAGCAAGTCAACGCAGTCTCATCCTCCTGCTTCAACACCCTCTGCATGCTTCGCAAGATCTACAGGTGGATCCCGACAGACACAAGAAGAACAGTCACCCAGGCCCTCGTCAGTAGCAGACTTGACTATGGGAACGCCCTCTACGCGGGAGCCCCGGCCAAGCTCATCAAGCGACTGCAACGCATACAAAACACCTCCGCACGCCTGATCCTCGATGTACCACGCCACAGCCACATCACCCCCCACCTGAGGAACCTGCACTGGCTCCCCGTCGACAGGAGAATCTCCTTCAAACTCCTCATCCACGCACACAAGGCACTCCACAAGACTGGCCCAGCCTACCTCAACAGACGACTCCTCTTCTACGTCCCCAACCGCCAACTCCGCTCCGCCGACCTCTCCCTCGCCACCGTCCCTCGCATTCGAAGAACTACCACCGGCGGCAGATCCTTCTCCCACCTCGCCGCCAAGACCTGGAACACCCTTCCACTAAGCCTACGACAGACCCAAGACCTGTTGACCTTCAGGAGGCTACTCAAGACCTGGTTGTTCGACCAGTAGCAGCACCCCCCCCCCCTTTTTTTCCCTAGCGCCTTGAGACCCTCGCGGGTAAGTAGTGCGCTTTACAAATTCTGTGATTGATTGATTGATTGTTTGATTGTATAAGTAGGCGCATCCGTGTGCCCCTACACTTTTAAGTGCACTATAAGGGCGAGTTTGTGCATCCTGGTGTTTTTAATTTTTCTTTCACAATGTGTGCTTGCGTGTCGGTGCTTGTGTTTCCCTCCTTAGATATACACATCCACTGATGAACAAGGCAGAACACCCAAGTTAACTCATACATTGTGAGTGTGTGAATTTTATGGGTGAGCATGTACGTATTTGTTTTGTCTGTGGACTGTTTGCGTCTCTCCTTAGAATTTTGTATACAAGCACACCTATTGTAACCAGGGGGTGTGCTTAAAGTGATAGAAGTCAAAGTGTGTGTGGGTGTGTGCGAGCGCGCGAGTGCGCACGTCAATATACATTAGTGTGTGTAATCGCCATTTGGTGAGTGTAAATGGGTGTTTTGTTGATCTGTGTCTGTGTTGGAGAGTCAATGTTGTGCGCCTGCGCCCGCTGGTCTGCTGTCTTGGACAAGTCAATCTTAAGACACAACAAAACCATAACACACACTTGCGCGTCTGAATTTAGGACAGTCGCACTGTTTCATTAGGCGCTCTTTCTGCCTAGGACCTTCTGAGAATTGCTCGAAAAGAGTGCATTTCTGAACGGATTCTCTCGCACGTGGGCTCCTCGGGTCAGGTCCGGTGCTTCTCGGAGGAGTAAGGAAGCAGTGAAATTCCGGTCGTTGTCCCAGGCACATCTATACTAAAAGTAAGACCAGTTCGAATATGAGCCCTTCCTACGACGCTTGTCAGTGGTGGATTACCCTGTCGCCCAAGATTCCAAGTTGTCGACAAGCGAAGAGGATATACAAGTATAGTCGGGAGAATATGCTAATTACAAGATGTAGGACATGCCAAGAGAATCAGGGGGGGGGGCAGTCTGAGATGTAAAGCATTTAAAAGTTCCATTAGTTTATCTGTTAGAAAGTTGGTACCTCGCAAGTGTGTCAGATTTCACGTATTCATAAGTGCAGTGCAAAGTTGTTTGTAAATATGTACCGCACAAGGCAACAACACGTTTTTGATATCCTACAGCAACACACTTCCTAGGTGTGCACTTGGCACATCGACCGGAGGGAAGCAGAAGTGTGCATGCAACGCTAGTATGGAGGGCTCTTGCAGAGAGTTGTCTGAGCTGACTTGTACAATATTCAGACACATGCGTCCGTCGGTCGGTCGGCCGGGGTCTTCAGAGTCTCGAACAGGGGGTGGGCGATGAGCGAGACATTTGAGGTGGTTAATGCGCACAGTGCTTTTTGCTATTGAGAGAACTCGTCGTGATATGCTGGAGCACTGCTGCATGTTTACCTCTGTAACAATAGATCATTACCAATACACGCTGCGGTGCGCCGCCGGCACCACATCCATTCTCACTCGAGTTACAATAGGAGCACCGCACTGCACCACTTACTGCGATATACACACACGGACCACGACCTCCGCCCACTTTACCGTCAAATGGCTGTGATATTACATACGGGGTGGCAGAGAGAACGTGCTTTTGAGTGCACAGATGATAGACAGAGGGGAACAGAGTACGGGAGCACGAGTGGGGAGAGGCTAGAGAGACGGAGAGGATTGTGGGTGTTTACCTGTAGAGAGAATAACAAGACGAATGGAGAAAAGAGCGGGAGAGTAACGGGGAGAAACAGAAAATGCAAGCCAGAAAGAGACCGAAAATATACATGAAAGGAGAGATACAGCAATAAAGCGAGAGAATGCCCAAAGACACACCCCAAATGGGGATAGCCAACATTATGGAGGGCTCAGCAGGGCCCGGAGGCAATAGATGACGGACCAACGAGCAGGTGATTCCCCTAACTTGGGCCCGGCCTGCCATCTTATCCTACATGGAGCTTGCAAGGGGAGGAGTGTGTCCCTAGGCCAGAGTTGTCGACAGGTCTGGCCAGAGGGCCCCACGGGTAAAAGGCGCAGCTAGGCAAACATCGGAATCTGTGCTCCAGCCCTGCTTGCCGCAAAGGCCGTTGCCTCCGCACACCCTGAGACCCGCAGTTTAGAAGCCACTGCATGGCGGGGAATCTCTTCTTTACTCATCCACCCATCCCCGAAGTTAGTAGACTCAATTTGGTGTAAGTTTTTCATGTTCTGTTCTGTCAGGTTCCTTCTGTCAGAGGTATAAAGCTGTTGCGAGCTGCAGTTGTCTTTAACTCTCCGTTTCTGCCTCAGGTAGATCCTATGTTCGTTATATTACTTTCATTTGTTATGTTATGTTTTTGTCATATTGGGGCGAGGTGAGTTCATTGTTGGCGGGTAAAATGAAGGTCCTCTTGGCATCTCAGACGAAGTTAGCTACAGAGGACACAAATGTCCCGCAGACCTCAAAGGGGGCGCTTTCCTCAATTGTTAAGGACTCTGCAGTGTTGCAGGGGTTGGACCAGTTGCTTTCTTGGTCCCTGACCCCACATTTCAGACATGGGACAGGGACTTTTGGGGGTGTTGCTGCGCCAGGGGGCCGTGGCCACGTTGCCTAGACTAGCTCTCCAGCGGGTGTAAGGGGTGCCCCAGGTAGGGTTGCTCTGGGGTGAGCAGGCCTCCTGCACGAATATAAACAGCAAGGATTCCCATAAGAAGAGTTGTGCTACTCACGCCCTGAGTAGGACCCCCAGACGGGTTTGGAAGGTCTGAGGTGTTGGGGCGGAGTTGAAGGGTGAACCGTGAGTTCACAGAATGATTTTTGATGCACAGGGAAGTATAGGGGTTGTAGGTGACTCGATGTCGACCGGACTATGTATTGCCGGGAAAACTGTGTTGCAACCTGTATATAAGAGTGCTATACGGTGATGATGTGAATTTGTATTTATGTTTACTCAATAAATACGGCTTCAGATTTCTCTATCTCTAACCAAACAACAAAGTTTGGTCTCAGACTGTCATTGAGAACGGGTGGGGGGTGCTTGTAGGGGGTGGTGATAGAAGAGGCCATCGAGTGGAAGGGACAAGGGGGTGCAGCAGAGAAAGCCAGCAGGGTTGTATATGTGCATGTGATTGAATCCACTAGGCCTGATAAAAGTTGTATTACGGTTGTGAGGAATTCGTCTATTTTGCCTTACTTTAATTCTGTAGAATTTTGTGAGATTTCATAGGTTCAAAATCCATTTTCCTGGATTGTGCGCTATTGCTTGAATAGGAAATGTCTTCCAAGAACAGTGAAAATCCCTTATGTGACACATTTTGTCCTGCTATTGACAGTAGCTCACATTCGCGTTTTCAGACCACAATATTTTTTTTATTTAAAGTGTAGTGTCGTTATGTACTAAAGTATTTATGACTCCCACTGACGACTCAACAAGTGTACAGAAATTATTTATTCATGAACTAAAAATAGTAATTGACAAAGTTTCAAAATATAGCTGGACGAAACTGCCTGGCAAATTTGAGGAAAAACAACTGCTTCTACAATTGCGCTTCCGTACACGCACCCGTGTGGACACCTGTTTGAGATGGTGGACGGGTGCAACCATCATTCCTTGGTGTCCTGACCCAGAACAATCTCCTTCCTGCTGGACGGCTCACACCACCCTCAAACAGCCATCTAGCCAAGCAACCAGCAATCTCAGACCTATCCCCGTACCCTGTAGACCGTAAGGATTGCAACTAGAGAGTCCAGGGAGATATCCCGTGCTCTCTGGCATGAGAGAAAGGCTTATTATTTATTTATTTTTTAGAGTTTTATATAGCGCGAACTAGACCCGAGATATCGGGTATCAGAGCGCTTTACATGAGCACCAACATCGAGCTGGGAAAGTTATGCAAGATATTACTCTTCTATAAGAATTCTTTTGCAAAGTTCACGATTGCACAAACGTAATCCCCCTCATACGATCAAAATTAAAAATGCACAAAAACATCCCTATCTAGTCAAATGATAAAAGGCCGGGGCTTGCAAACTGAGCTCGCTGTTCGTTCGTGCGGGACTCCTGGGTATGGACTGGGTGAAAAACCAAAGAGGGTGAACAGATGAGGCCGATGGGCCGATACCCCAGCACCCAACCCCAGTGCCGGAAATTGCAGCATCGTCTATGTCACTTCCGCCTTTTAAACCTGGTCCAGACCTCATGTTCCAGCTGGTCACCTGCTGGCAGACGTGACCGCGTCTCCAACCACCTCAAAGGTAGAGAGAGTCCCAAGTGGCTTTCGGTCGGGACAGTGTCCACCCCTGGCCTAATGCAAAGGAGAAGCTCCCAGGCTCTGGAGGTTGCTTTCTTGATTGAGAGAGGATATGAGAGGAGAACAGAGGGTACATTAAGAGCAGCAACAAGGGAGAGGAAAAGAGTCAAAGACAGAGTGAGAAGGAGAAGGAGAGAATCAGAGCGATAGAGAGGCAGAGGAATACCGGGGCAGAAGCCGAAAAAGGTGAATGAGGGCTACATATGGTCATGAAAGATCTGATACCTAATGTAGCCCACTAAAAGTGAAATTGGCTAAAAAAACGAATATTTTGTAAAACACATTGAGTGTGCATCATCGTGTGCTTAGGCCGTAGAGCATTACCTGATCCTCTTTCTCACTTGCTCTGCCTCCTGAGTGCTGACTCTTTCTTTCTTCGCCTTTCTATCGCTTGCATCCAAACAAGTAAGGAAAGAAACTTCTGACTGTCCCACCCACCTGTAAAGCACTGAGTCCCCAACCTAGAACATACCATCCTCGGCTGGGTCAATGGCCCCACTATAATTGTTCTGTTCGCCTTCGAGATCCTATGACCATTTACAGAACTGTTTTCACTCTGAATGTGAAACTGGAGTTTCGTCCTAATCCAATTCCTGTCCTATTATTGCCCCATGTTATTTCCTGCAAACGCACGAGTCCTCGAGTGCAAGAAGATCCTGAACCTTCAGTGTGGATGTATTCTAAATCTTTTTATTTAGCTTTGATACTTCCATGCAACCGTTAAAATGTCATATTAAAAATAAGTTCGTTATGCTCTACTGAAACGTAAAGTATTTTAAATTTGCGATCCTTTATTTCAACATAGGGACTGGAAAAAATTAAAGACTTCATCCGAATAGCAAACATTATTGGCAACTGCACCGAAAAAAAGTTGAATTTTCCGGACTCTACTTGAAATAGACGGCGTTTCCCGCTTCCACGTCGTTTTTCATGCATTAGCCATGCTGATTCTACCCACGATTTCATGTTTTTCAGTCTAGATGTACAGACGGCTGTGTTGAATGGCTTTGTATTTCTCATGTGTGCACACATCTGCATGTGTGCACACATCTGCATGTGTAGACATATCTCGAGACATGCTTACATTTGGAAGTCTGTATGTGTGCACGTAGGAATGCCCACTTGCACATGTCTGTGCACTGCTGTGTCATGAAGTGTGCCTTAATGTCTGTGAGTGTACTGTGCGTGTGTTTGTGTATTTTTATTAAAAGTAGTACCAAAAATAACTTTAAGATAAGTAAACACGGTGTAAACACTATCTTATCTTTTCACCTCTCGGTCTGTTAAATTACATAATCCACAGCGAAACCTGACTTGTGACTGCACGGTGGTGTGTTCGTTTTTGTTTGTGTGAGAGAGAGACCCAGAGAGTTTGTGTGCGTATATATATGTGTGAGTGTATGAGAGAGGGGGAGAAAGAGCTATCAGGCGTTCCTCTGGTTGCTAAATATTTTCACATTAGATTTGCCCTTTTATTTTATATTTTGTAGTTATTTACACAACGCACGAACATTATACATGAAAGAATGACATGACTTCGTCGCACATTGACCTAAAGCCAAGACAGAGGACAGGTCATAAAATGACCTTGGCGTGCAGGCTTGTTTCTCATCACTTACAATTAAAAATAGCTCATGTAGCAGGAGGCGTGGGGCAGACAAAGCCTGCCGAGCCAATATGTGATGGGATGACTGCACGCCATACTTGTAAAATATACAATTCACACAAGGTGCGCACGAGTGCGTGTATGTCTAGTCAATGTCTAATCAATCCCCGTTGGTTGAGACAACGTATCACACCTTCGTCTCACACATAAAATGCGCGGGTGCTAATAAAGGTATACAGACTGACAGACATATACTCAAGCATCCAACCTCCAGGAATACGTCATACAGAGTGCAACTACTCCTGGGCAGAAAAAACAGCACTTGAAACAGAATGTACAGAGTTAGTTTATCTCTAGAGAAATGTCATAAGTTTACAAAAACCTGAATTGGAGGCCGACTATGGGTGTAAATGCCCAACACATGAAAAGGGGGGGGGGGGTGAGCGTGAATTTACTTTAAGCCTCCAAACTTGGTACTTTCGGCCTAAAACCCCTCAAAACACCACCAATTAGGTATGTCGGTTAATGCAAAGGGCCATATTAGTAATAATGGGATAACCCCGTGTCCCTCAGAACCTGGGTATTTATGATATGCAAAAAAGTGGTTCTGTCGGGGAGTCACAATTCCTTTGCTCAATGCATGTAATACATCCTGTACTTTCAAATTTCAAAAAGCATTAATTACAATTTTGATTTTACAAATTGGTTCAACAACATTTTTCAAGAACCAAATGGGGATAAAAGGGAACACACCACAAAGACAAAGTAATTTAGTCAAAATGACGATTGTATTGCTAGAATATTATTTATAGTGGACACTGAATATGGCTGTCAATGAAACATTACATAAACGACGATATAAAAAGTGATTAAAGTGCAGGATAAGTGACTTGTGGTGGGTGATAAGTGAAGTCAAAAAGTGCTATACATATATTGTACAAATGGGTAACACACGACCCAAATGTGACTTTATGTTGGGGTCAGGGAGACTGCATGGACTAGTACGACTGCAACGTCGACTTCACTTGATGAGCGGAAGCAGACGGAATAGGTCACGTCTCTTCTGAGTGTTGTTGAACCAATTTGTAAAATCAAAATTGTAATTAATGCTTTTTGAAATTTGAAAGTACAGGATGTATTACATGCATTGAGCAAAGGACTTGTGACTCCCCCGACAGAACCACTTTTTTGCATGTCACCGTTAATGCAAAGGGGCCATCCAGTGAAAGATGTCACAATACCTATCAAACGCCAGTTGACACCATCAAGCACAGCAGTATTCTCGAATACCTGTTGCTGGGGGTTGTTAGAGATGTAGAGCTGGGTAAGGTAATTTGTTTTTTTTCCGCTGCACAGGATGACCTCTTTTCCTACCCTTCTCACGTGTTCTCTCCATGTTCAAGGGGTCTAGCTTAATTGGTAAAGACTGAATACCCCACCACATCCTTAAACTTAAAAGTACTATTTTGTCCACTCAAGACCAAAGAAGTAGATAAAAAAAAACATTCTGATATTCAGTAATCTTCAGAGTCAAATGTATACTGTTTCTTAAAAACATTACATCTGCGTAAACGTGATTGAAATCATTATGAACACGTAGAATGTTTGCCAGGACCTTGTTAAACAGAAAAACAGAGAAAATACAGTATTTGGTGTTTAAAAGGTCAACTTACCACGAAAAGCTCCACCGAACGGCAGTTTCACGTGCAGAGGTGTCACGACGATATCAGTTCGCCTCTTCATAAGCACGTCTCGCTTTCACTCGCCTGTTTGAGGAGACAATTACAAATGTCTTCGTCAACAGAAAATGTCATGCAAAGGGGAATTAGGAGCAACCTCTGTTTTCCCTTTCACCACAGACAAAGCAGCTCCTTGAGATAAAGACTCCAGGACGAGGTCGGGGGGTCCCTTGTGTTTGCGGGTGCGCCCAGGAGGCTCTGAGATGAAGTTGAATTGTGCTCAGCGCAGCCTGGGTTGCTACCGTCTCACTTTGGCAAGTAGCTGGTTCCTAGACTTGCATGTGCAACTACCCAGGCGGCTATCACTTGCTATATATAGGCCTGACGGCCTTCCATTAAGAGGTGTTCGGACATTCATTTGACAAGTTTTCCAACTAATAATAAAAACGGTGCAGTCGAGTGCCAGAACCCTGTGCGGTGCAGCAACATGCGAGCAGCACATCCTAAATCTTTATTGTTTGTTAAATGCGCTGGCATAACAAATATTGTGTTTGTTTGTATTAAATCCACCTTTCAGATATAGACCGCATAGCATGAGTCGGCGAGCGCGCATGAACATATGGTGTCTGCATGAGCGTGGTGTGCGCAAGAGCGCGAACTCTGTGTTGTGTGGAGCGTGTACGCTGCAATTGCAGCTTGTGAGACCTGGGTGTAGGTTGGCATGGGGTTTGTTGGGGTGCGGCAGAGGGCTGTGGTGTCGGTGTGAGAAAGAGACTTGTGCGTTCGGTGTTGTTAGTGGTCTGTCTGTACGTCGTATGTGTTTGGTGAGGGTGACTTTAAGCATGTGACATAGTTGTGAATGTGGTGGTGTGTGTGCGTGTTCATGTCTGCTTCTGTGTGTGTGTGTGATTCATTTTTAGGTTGTAGGCTAACCCTTCTTGTTGAGTTTTAAAGAAATACACTTTCCCAGTCCTTTGCTATTGTATCTGGGAGGCAGCCAGGCATGTCAGGGGTGCAGTTGCGCGTCTGGTGACGTCGCTGTGTCCTATAGGTGCAGTGACTGCGAGATAAGAAATACCCCCTGAGCTTCCTTCCTTATTTTATAAGAGTATGGTTGCTCATAAACGGTAATATTCTATTTGGACAAGACCACAAACCTTCTTGTTGGGAGGCTGTTTGCCGCGATACTACCTGGGATCCTGATTGGACAGATCACATCTTTGTGTCCCTTTTCCACTACGTTGTGATCTTTCGGAGAACGGCGGGGACCAATACAGAGGTTAGTGTCGCTCTTTCTAGTCACCTTGGGCCCGGACCGTTGTTCTTTGGGCAGCTTTGCGTCCCTTCTCCTAGAGGGACTGATACGAGTATCTTTGTCCGCTCTGAGCCCCAGCCGGCACCTCGAGCGGGAAACCAGTCCAGCTCTTTGCAACATTTCAGCGTCAGCGGTCACTGTGTTAATGAACAGAAAGGCGTAAGGGCAACTCGATTCACCTCACTGATGAGTCGCCTCCTTTGGAAATGCATGCTAGCCTTAAAAACATGACCCGAGACTGCTACATTCAGCAGATGGGCAGGGAAGTATTAAAGACAGTTTCTGCTTTAACTGTTCTTAAATACAGTATAACTATTACTTTATTATCAATGGACTAAGGAAGAACCTTAAATTAGCGCAATTTAATGTTGATCTCAAGGGAGACGACGCGGTCTATTGCTTAAGCTGACGATTCTGAACCCTAATTGGGGAGAACAAGAAATCTGGCGGCTTCACCAGAGAAGCCGTGTGATCCTAGGCAAGTTGTTTTAGTTCTCTTAAGGCACAAAAAGGGGATTTTAAATAGGGCGATTGACAGTATTCAGAGACACATAACGCAATTATACAAAGAACCAATAACCAGAATTATGTCAGATATGTTAACATTTCTTTACATTTCATGTTCATTTTGCACACACACTTATTTACACGGCGCGTAACGTGCATTATAGTCCATACTTAATGATGGGGTTCTGGCGGCATTACCCCTGAAATAAAAGGTCATAAACAAGTGGATTAAAGCGCATACATCTTTGAATGCCGTAAACATAAACCCGTTCACAATTATCTATAGGAACACACGGTCTTTTTGCACACGCATGAGTACATTGCCGGCAATGGTGTCTGGTTTGCTCCACATATCAGCTCACCCTCCAAGATTAAGAACAAACTCTCAGCTCCTTGATTTGAACACGATCTTGGTGTGATCTCTGTGCCCTTCGCATGAGGCACACTCGACTGCTACCAATCTGGGTTCTTCTAAGTACTTTCAAGGGACGCGTTCACTCGATATTGCCGGAGGATTACATTAAACGCACTGCGCTCAAGGCTAAGGTAGACGCGTACATTACACGTGTGGAACTTTGAATATAACTCGAGTCGGTGCGATACAGGTGGGCTCGGGTGCTCGTCACCCCCGGCTGTTCCCGTGCCTTGTTCAGAAGGGAAGAACAGCCCACAGGCTACATCTGGTGCCAGGGTGTGTGGCACGCGAAGAATGCCCCTGGTGCCCGGACTCACGCGGAACGTGCGTCCAAGGCAAGCTTTCCTCGGATTCCCTTTTGTGTGCAGGTAATCCCCACTTGCCATGATTCTCGCACATCGGATCTCTTTATTTCTGCCGTCCGCTTCTTCCGTGGGTCTGGAATATGCAAGTAGGGAAGGGGGCTGCAGTGCGCGCGGGTGTGAGGGGGAGGGAGGGAGCGATAACCCAAACCATGACATTTATTCCAACCTTATCAAAACGTGTCCCTGTCTGTTTCTCTTCAGTGCATACAAAGGGAGGCAGGGCTGACAGGGTGTTCAGTCTGCACTGACCTATTCAACTTTAGCTTCCAAAATCAGACACTAATCGAGAGAAAAAAGGGAGAGCAAATAAGAATGGAGGCACAGAAAGAAGAAACCGAGATAAAAGTATTCTCGGCGCTCTCTGACAGCTTGATTATTTGAATACGAGGATGGTCCGGAGTTCGTATATACATTCTACCTTCGAGTTAAATCGTTAGAGCATTCCTGCGGTCAGGGGGACGCACGGCCTGGAACTTTGATCTTTTTTTGCAGTAATACATGTCTCCGGGTCCACCTTCGCTTCTATTGTCGACGCCTCGCCATTTTTAACAAATCTGGCAGAACGGTCTGTAAATAAAGAGATAAAGTGGGAGGTGGTTTCACTCCCCCCTGTGACATTATACACATTCTTTTATCTTCAGAGGATCAGTTCATATCGTGCATTTTACGGTTTTTGTGCTTATTCCGGACGCGACAGGGAACCAATTGCGTTTGCTCTTGTGCAGTTATCTTAGGCGAGAAAGAAGGTTAGAAAGAAACTGCCCCGTGAAAGACACTGGAACGGGGAAGAATATAGCAAGAACACTATACAAAGTAATGAGAAGAAATGATTGTGGAGAAAGTTTACCAATCGCTTCCTCGAGTGATAAAATAAAGGAGAGGCGAGGGGTGGCTTAAGGAAAAGGAAGGCGAAGGGAAAAGAGAAGCGGCGGGAGGGGGCAGAGGCAGAAGGCCAAGAGAGAGGGGGTGGGGGAGTGTGTGTGTCTACAGAGCAGCATCAAAGCTGGTTGGCCAGACTGAGCTCTTCCAGATCAGAGCTCTCCCTACGTCACGCCAGTGGACTCAGCTTCTCCTCCCGGAGAGCGCCTGGGCTTCAAGGCTGCGGATCGGGCTGTCGCTCCATCTGCTCCCCCGGAGACACCAGCCGGAGCCCCTGGAAGAGAGACAACATCGAGCGGAGCATACTCGGGGATAAAGGAAGGGCTGCCAGCCTTCACACCGCGCTTCTGCCGGGCTCGGATCGACCCTCTTCCCTGGCGTGCGTTGTGTTAGACGCTCCCCATCCTGGGAGCCGCAGACCCTCCCACCGCCGACCGATAAGGATTTCGTCCTTTATCGTCTTTGGACTCTGGTTGTAACTCTGACAGACCGAGCATGATTTTCAGTACGGCCAGAGACAGGGGCTTGAAGATGGGGCACTGAGGGCCGACGGAGCGGTGCTGTTGCTTTAGTCTTTCGCGCCGGCCCCGCTCTCGAGACCAGAGGATCGGAGAGAAGCAGCGCCAGACTTTGAAAGGGAATTTTCTATTTCCGAACGAACAAAAAAGCAACCAGCGTTGGTTCAATGGGCTTCAGCCAGCAAGATAAGGGTCCCCGGAGCCGGCTGCCACCGTGCTGCTGAAGGGTCTCCATTCTCCCCTACGGAGGAAGAGCCGGGGCCTGTGGATTCTCGCCAGACAGATCTGCACCGGTCTCAGCAGGTACGACCACAGCCTTGTTTCTTCCCACAGTAGTAGGTTGTTCTGTAGCCCCCACGCACAATGCTGTAGCCCCCACGCACAATGCTTGCACATCAGAAGAGCCTTTCCGGACAGAGCCAGGCACTAGAACTTCGTCCCCGGAGCACAGCGCCGGGTGCCCGTCCTTGCCAGCTGTCAGCCCCGAAGGAGAGCTTGGCTTGCTTCTGCCTGCCTCCATTCCTCCTTTGATAAAAATAGGCTTGTTTACGTGTACCCGATGAGTTTCCGCGCTCTAGCATGTTCGCAAATCTAAATGTTAATGTCCCTCTACTTATAGAAAGCAGGTGTTCTCATTGGGAGTCACTGAGACACATGCACTATGTAATGGCGCAGTGGCGAAGCCCCAGGGGTGCACATTGCACTGCACACAAAAATATCACTTTGCCCACCAAGAATTTGCACTTTAACTACCAATGGAGTTCTCGCATGCAACAGGAGAGGATTCTCGCAACCCCATTAATACTTACTTGTAGCTTTATTGATTTAGACTTCCGAATCAGCTTTTTTCGAAATACAATACAGATTGTTTTGCCTGTTTTGCACACACAGACATCTACACTTGGACACCAGTGGGCAGTTCCTTTATAGCATCCCTTCCCTCTCAGCAGTATTTGTTTGGTAGAAGGGGAGGAAGAGAAGCTCCCTGACCCGCACAATAAAATCTGAATGCTTACAGTAAATAGTTCTGATCTGATCTTTTATTACACCAAATCCGAAAGAGAAAAACGTATCTGGAACGTGTAACCGCGACACACTGGGCTTTTAGTTTGAGATGCTGGGTTGTGTGTTACTCGTGACAAGACTCTGATCTGATCATTTCAGAGGAGCCATTTGTAATAAAATGTCACCAGCCCCCGCGTATTCATGCACATCTTTAAATGCTCACAACCTTGGAATTAACACCGCGATGCTGGGCTGTTTATTATCTGCCCTTTAAATGTGCTAAGGAGGCCTTCGGATCTGCTTCCTCAAACTGTGTCTGCTGTAGGCCCATTGTGCGAACAGACTCAAAGAACTATCTTGCAACTCGTTTAATCACACAGTGGGCACCATTTGAAAGTTTTTAAGCATAATGATCGGGGTACTGAAACTTTACGTAAACAGTTTAAAGACTGATCATGTAGAACGTAAGAGAAGTTCAGGGGCTGTGAAGCACACAGCAGACAAGCACTGCTAGCACGCGATCTTAACTTCGCTTAAAGTATACACACACCTTGTCTTTATTGGTCTTTCGTAAAGCCCAGGTAAAAGCGTCGATTTCCACACCAAGGAAGCCACGAAGGCCAGACGTTAGTCCAATTCTGCATGTGTGCAAGCATTTTTTACTATTTAAAAACAACTCTATCATACAACAGTTGGCGGAGACTAAAGTATGGAACTGAATCAACAATGAAATGTGTGCATCTGTAAAAATGTATAGACGGCACAGACACATTGGCACACAACAACTAGATGTAGTTGGAATTATGGAACGCGCATATAAATATACATACATTTATCAACATATGTTTATCTCTACACACGTATAATTACGTGTAAGTATCAGATCGGGAAAGCTCTATTTGCTGGCTCTTTCAGAATTGTTTCAATAAGCGCCAGACTTACGTCTATTATTTCTATAGGCAATCTAGACAATACATACAACATTGAAATATCTAACAAAAATTGTAAAATACAAACAATCATGAATTAATTTACTACAAACACGGTTACCTCTTATATTCTTCTAAATATATATATATATATATATATATATATATATATATATATGTGTGTGTGCTACTCACACACACAACTTGCTACTTAGGCCCACGTGTGCGGACAGTAAATTCACACTGATGTAATAAAAACGTACAGTCTGGTATTTCAATACAAAATTGTCATAATGCTATCCAATTTCTTGACGCTCTTCCCTACTATCTGACGAGAATGTGCCGCCGCTGGCTAGCCTGGTGTCAAAGTCACGTCGCGGTTCAGGGGACTCCTTGAGTTTGTAAGTTCTATCAGGCAGGATAGGTTTTCTCCTCGCGGAGCATTGCACAGATTGCTTTATCGCACGGCCTGCTGCTAAACCCACGCTGGCCGGCTTCTCTCACGGTCTTCATGTGTGTCTTCTATTCTCCCTGTGTCTGCGCAGTGAAGACCGAGTGGGGGCCGGGAGTCGGCGCCATGGCAGACTCGGACGAGGGCTTTGGGATGCCGGACACCCCAGTGGACCCGGAGTCCAAGGAGCTGCAGTCTGACTCCAAGCAGGACAGCCAGCTGGGCGCGGGAAGCAAGCCTCCCTCGTCTCCCCAGGCCGCCTTCACCCAGCAGGTAAGATAAGCAGACGGGATGTCCCGTGACAGGCCCCCTGTTTCCTCTCTGCCCCTTTCTGAACGCTCCATTTCTTACGAACTTCATGTTCACCTACAAAGCGGCAGTTTCTATTGGCAGCTTAAGGTCAAATATAGCAAAATGATACATTCAGAGATTTGACTCCGGAAATGATAAGTAGGTGTGAAAAAGGCCTAATAGTGCTATATTTTGTTTTATTAAAAAATCACTATTTCCTTATATTTTACATATTTTCCTACAGTTAAATGTTTTTCATGTCATATTTTCAGTATCTTTGTTTTTTACTCTTATTAAGACAAATTGTTCTCTTTGAAAGTGCAGTACAAGGCATAATACTGTTAGAGGCAGAGTGATAGGCTATGCTAACATTCTTAAACAATGCCAAACATGTAAACGCAAGTTGTGAATTCAGAGTTTTAGTAGTCAAAGAGTGGCACGCAGAGAAGCACCGACTATACATGGTAATCACTGCATATATCTGAGTCAATGCTCATGGTTCTCATTTATTCAAGGGACATTTCTAGGGCACAATTGGAGACCTTTTAATTCAACCAAAGAAGCGTGAAATTATCATTGAAGTGTCTTGCTTGACATAACATGTGTCTTCTACCATCCGCTACAACAACTATGCCCAGTATGTCCTTCTGTACTCTGCTTTATGTTTTTATTGACAAGACCAAACAAAACAAATGTGGTAAAAATAATTAAAGCACCTACAGCTGAGAAATAATCCTGTTCTTCAATTGGCAGCCTCTTTGTAAAGGTTGTTGTGGATATGGGCGGGGAGCTACTATCTGAAGTAGAGAGGTGGGGGCTAGCCTGCCTAGGGTCAAATATGCAAGAAATCCATACTATGTGCTTTACT